>OW388250.2:17072500-17077281 GCA_936450705.2 Protodeltote pygarga | reverse complement strand
TACTGCAAGAGGGAAGGTGGGCACAAAAGACGGAGCCGGAAAGCAGATTAAAAACCAGACTTCTAAAAGCAAAGCCTTAACACCTACGCAACCGCAGCTTCCACTCGTCGAAGGGAGCCCAGCGAAGCAGGTAGAAAAGCTTACCGCTTGGGCGCAGACGAGTCATAATGAAGCGCGCGAGTCAATGAAGAAGTCTGGCAACCTAAAAAGGGAGATAAAGGAGACCATAGAGAAAAGCCTGAGGGACATGCTCCAAGTAGTGAGCGCCTTAGCAACCCTCGTTATTAGCAGTCCCGTAAATCTCAATGAGACCGTCGCACGGACGAAGCAGCGCGAGGAAACCGCGCTGCCCTGCCTGAGCGAAAGTCCGACTGCAATAGAGGGTCTGTTGGGCGAGATGGGGAACACTAGGAAAGAGATCGCGGAGTGTGCGCTCTATACACGCACACTCTCAGAACAACTTAAAAAACTGGAAGAAAGAATGCTCCCTATTTCCACGTCTCCCCCAGCTGGCCGCTTAGAAGATATAACATATGCACGGGTTGCGGCTGGAATATCACCCACCGTACCCCGGCCTATGCATTCGTTAATAATAAGTTCTGAGAATGGAGAGGATACTAGCAACACTTTGGTCGAAAAAATTAGGGCCGCAGTGGACGCAAAGGAGACCAAAATCCGCATAGACAAGGTTCGAAAGGCGAAGGACCAAAAGGTAGTTGTTGGTTGTCAGAATAAAACTGAACTAGAAGCAGTGAAAAGTAGGTTAAGAGGCTCTTCCAACGGATTTAAAATCGAGGAGGCAGTGAATAAGGATCCTTTAGTGATGTTGCCGGACGTTTTGTCTTACAACACGGACGACGACATCGTAAAGGCGATCCGTCATCAAAATTCCCACCTCCTGGACGGCCTACAGCAAACGGATATAAGAGTCGCCGTAAAATACCGCAGGCGAGCGAGGAACCCCCATGAAAACCATGTGGTGATGCAAGTCTCCCCTCTGGTGTGGCAGCGACTGACCGAGGCGGGCCGTGCACATGTGGATCTGCAGAGGGTACGAGTACTCGACCAGACCCCATTGTTACAGTGCACCAGATGTCTCCGCTTCGGCCATGGTCGAAAGCTGTGCACCGAGGGGGAGGATATATGCTCGCATTGCGGCGGCAAGCATCTCCGGGTGGACTGCCAGAGCCGGCAAAATGGAGAGCCTCCAAAATGCAGTAATTGCTGCACTACTAAACACGACCGCACCGACCACAACGCCTTCAGCACCGAGTGTCCAGTGCGGAGGCGGTGGGACGCGATAGCGCGTTCCACCGTCGCGTACTGCTAAGGGCTCCGCTGCGGTAAATTTGGTAGTTGAGCCTCCTCCCATTAGCGACAAATTATATACTTTTGTGCAGGCCAACCTGCAACGAAAGCAGCTCGCCACAAACGAATTGATGCAGGTGGCCTGCAACAAGAGGGTAGCCGTAGCTCTGCTCCAGGAACCCTACGTAGGTAGGATTAGATGCATGAAACAGTATAGGGGAGTGAGAATCTTCCAGAATACTGTTCATGGGGAAGGCACTGTAAAGGCGGCTATTGCCATCTTTGATAATGACTTGGAAGTCATACAGTGCCCAGAACTCACGACCGACAACATCGTGGTTGTGAGGCTCCGATCAAGTGTCTGGGAAATGATGCTGGTTTCCTACTATTTTGAGCCGGACCGGCCCATTGAACCATACCTGGAGCATCTAAGAAAGGCAGAACACGCGAACTTATTGATTGGGGGGGACTCCAACGCCCAAAGCATATGGTGGGGGAGTACAAGCTCAAACTCGAGGGGGGAAGAATTTGCAAGCTTCTTGGACCAAAAGAGCTTGCAGGTACTTAATGTCGGAAATACCCCAACATTTGAGACGGTAAGAGGGGGAAGGACGTATACCAGTCACGTCGATGTTACAGCGTGTACCGCGGAAGTCTTCGACCTGGTGCATAAATGGAGAATTGACCAAGGGGCCACCAGTTCGGACCACAACACCATCTTTTTCAACGTGAAATTGAGAAGGGGTGAGAGTACAGTCACACAACGCACAACTAGGCAGTTTTACACAAAAAAGGCAAATTGGAGTCAATTTCGTGAGAAACTGGCTCAATTAATGGTGAATGGTAAAATCTGCCCAAATAATGTTGACACAATCACTAACACGCAACAACTAGAAAACACAATACATGAATACACACACATTATACACAAAACATGCACAGAACACATACCTCCCACAAAGAACACACAAAAACTCACCTTACCATGGTGGTCCGAGGAACTGGCACTCCTGAAGAAAGAAGTCGCCACCAGGAAAAGAAGAATACGGTGCGCCGCCCCCTCCAGGAAAGCCGCGGTGGTAGACAAGTACCTGCAAAAAAAGCTCGAATATGAGACCAGGACTAGGGAGGCACAGACTCGGAGCTGGAAGGAGTTCTGCGAGAGGCAGGATAAGGAGGGACTTTGGGAAGGAATATACAGGGTGATAGGTAGAACCGCGAAAAGGCAGGAAGATCTTCCCCTGAAGAAGAATGGAGAGTTTCTGGGTCCAAAAGAATCAGTAAGGCTCCTTGCCGAAACTTTTTACCCGGAGGATCGGGAGAGTGGGGAAAATGCCGACCACCACGCGATCCGTCAATTGGCCGATCGGGAAAACGGATACGATGATAATCGTGATCCCCCGTTCACTGACCAAGAGCTGAAGACGGCGGTGGAAAGCTTTAACCCCAAAAAAGCCCCTGGTGCCGACGGATTTACGGCAGACATCTGTGCACAGGTGATTTCACAGGACCCAGAAACTTTCTTGGCCATTCTTAATAAATGCCTGCAGCTAGGCCACTTCCCGAAGCCCTGGAAACAAGCAACAGTAGTTGTCCTTAGAAAGCCCGGCAAAGAAGACTACTACCAGCCTAAGTCCTACAGGCCAATAGGTCTTCTCCCAGTCCTTGGCAAAATTTTTGAAAAAATGATTGTGGGGAGGTTGAAATGGCACCTTCTCCCTACGATGAGTGCCTGCCAATACGGCTTTATGCCCCAGAGAAGCACCGAAGACTCCCTCTATGACCTAGTGAAACACATAAGAGGTAAACTAAAACTTAAAAAGTTGATAACCATGATTTCACTGGATATAGAGGGAGCCTTCGACAGCGCCTGGTGGCCAGCCATTAAGGTCAGACTTGCGGAGGTGGGTTGTCCCGGCAATATTAGAAAGGTAATGAGTAGCTACCTCCAGGACAGGTGCGTGGAGGTTAGATATGGTGGGGAGACACACTCCATAAGAACGAATAAGGGGTGTGTTCAAGGCTCCATAGGAGGCCCCATTCTATGGAATCTGCTCCTCGACCCACTACTCAAGGGACTGATGGACAGGGGTGACTATTGTCAGGCGTTTGCCGATGACATAGTCCTCGTGATAGACGGGGACACTGCGATGGAGGTCCAGAGACAGGCCAATGCCGCTCTTGCCTATGTGCAGGAGTGGGGTGTTAAAAATAAGCTGAAGTTTGCGCCGCACAAAACCCTGGCCATGCTGATTACTAATAAGCTTAAGTATGACACACCGCTCCTGACCATGGGTGGGGTCGGCATTGGTATGTCAAAGGAGATTAAGATCCTTGGTCTGACCGTCGACAATTGCTTAACATTTAACAGCCACATATTTAATGTATGTAAAAAAACTGTTAATATATATAAGCAGTTGTCGAGGGCAGCAAGGGTTGGTTGGGGCCTCCATGCAGATGTTATAAGGGTTATTTATCACGCGGTCGTTGAACCGGTGATTATGTACGCGGCAAGCGCCTGGGCACCGGCTGTGGGAAAGCTGGGGGTCCAAAAGCAACTAAATGCAATCCAGCGGGGATTTGCACAAAAGCTATGTAAAGCCTATCGCACCGTCTCCCTGGACGCGGCCTTGCTTCTGGCCGGGATACTCCCACTCGATCTTAGAATAAAAGAGGCTGCCGCCCTTTATGAGTATAAGAGGGGAGTACCCCGACCCGAAATGGCGGACAGGGAGATAGAGCGAAGGGCCGGGTACAGAGAGAATGGGCACCCGGCAACACATATGAACCTGGAGTTCATAAGCTTGATAGACCAGGCAGAGCTAAATGCCAACAGTAACTTTGCCGTAAAAATTTACACCGATGGCAGCAAAATTGACGGTAAAGTCGGAGCTGCACTCTCCTATTGGGAGGGCGAAGCCGAGACTAAAGCCGTCAAATTAAAACTGCCATCATACGGCTCTGTCTATCAAGCAGAACTCCTGGCCATATGTAGGGCCACGGGGGACATTCTCAAAAGTGCCCAACAAAGCTTTGCCATCTATAGTGACTCCAGGTCTGCACTGGAGACGCTAACTAATAATGGCTCCCAGCACCCCCTTGCGGTAGAAGCCCGCAGCAACCTGCGAACGGCCTTTACCCAGCGCAAAGCTGTGTCCTTGTTCTGGATAAAGGCTCACGCAGGGCTTGCGGGTAACGAGCGCGCAGACCACTTGGCAAAACTAGCTGCCCTCCGTCTAAAGACGGCTCCCGACTATGATAGGTGTCCGGTCTCGTTCGCCAAGAGACAAATCCGGAAGGAGTCTATGGGTGTGTGGAATCGGAGGTACAAGTCTGGAGATACTGCCGCGACAACTAAAGTGTTCTTCCCGGATGCGATTGAAGCATATAATATCATAAGAAAAATTAAGTTTGATAACATAACAGCACAGATATTGACAGGGCACGGTGGGTTCTCCGAATATCTGACAAGA
>OW388250.2:17065000-17070000 GCA_936450705.2 Protodeltote pygarga | reverse complement strand
AACCTAACCTAACCTAACCTAACCTAACCTAACCTAACCTAACCTAACCTAACCTAACCTAACCTAACCTAACCTAACCTAACCTAACCTAACCTAACCTAACCTAACCTAACCTAACCTAACCTAACCTAACCTAACCTAACCTAACCTAACCTAACCTAACCTAACCTAACCTAACCTAACCTAACCTAACCTAACCTAACCTAACCTAACCTAACCTAACCTAACCTAACCTAACCTAACCTAACCTAACCTAACCTAACCTAACCTAACCTAACCTAACCTAACCTAACCTAACCTAACCTAACCTAACCTAACCTAACCTAACCTAACCTAACCTAACCTAACCTAACCTAACCTAACCTAACCTAACCTAACCTAACCTAACCTAACCTAACCTAACCTAACCTAACCTAACCTAACCTAACCTAACCTAACCTAACCTAACCTAACCTAACCTAACCTAACCTAACCTAACCTAACCTAACCTAACCTAACCTAACCTAACCTAACCTAACCTAACCTAACCTAACCTAACCTAACCTAACCTAACCTAACCTAACCTAACCTAACCTAACCTAACCTAACCTAACCTAACCTAACCTAACCTAACCTAACCTAACCTAACCTAACCTAACCTAACCTAACCTAACCTAACCTAACCTAACCTAACCTAACCTAACCTAACCTAACCTAACCTAACCTAACCTAACCTAACCTAACCTAACCTAACCTAACCTAACCTAACCTAACCTAACCTAACCTAACCTAACCTAACCTAACCTAACCTAACCTAACCTAACCTAACCTAACCTAACCTAACCTAACCTAACCTAACCTAACCTAACCTAACCTAACCTAACCTAACCTAACCTAACCTAACCTAACCTAACCTAACCTAACCTAACCTAACCTAACCTAACCTAACCTAACCTAACCTAACCTAACCTAACCTAACCTAACCTAACCTAACCTAACCTAACCTAACCTAACCTAACCTAACCTAACCTAACCTAACCTAACCTAACCTAACCTAACCTAACCTAACCTAACCTAACCTAACCTAACCTAACCTAACCTAACCTAACCTAACCTAACCTAACCTAACCTAACCTAACCTAACCTAACCTAACCTAACCTAACCTAACCTAACCTAACCTAACCTAACCTAACCTAACCTAACCTAACCTAACCTAACCTAACCTAACCTAACCTAACCTAACCTAACCTAACCTAACCTAACCTAACCTAACCTAACCTAACCTAACCTAACCTAACCTAACCTAACCTAACCTAACCTAACCTAACCTAACCTAACCTAACCTAACCTAACCTAACCTAACCTAACCTAACCTAACCTAACCTAACCTAACCTAACCTAACCTAACCTAACCTAACCTAACCTAACCTAACCTAACCTAACCCCTATACAAACATCTGTAATTTTGGCCTCATTATAGATTTTTTGAAAATTCTTTCGGTGATAAGGGTCTTTATTCAACCCCCCGCAACTTTCTATCAAGTTACATTTTCAAATTCGGAAAAACCGACCACCGTAGGAAAACTCATTTTCTCATTTTCCAAAAATTTTCACTTTTGATTTCATTTTTCGACACGTCAACGCCAAATTTAGCTATAGCATTCGTCTGGAACCCCTAGGTCATACCGTTCGTCTGTTATTTAACCTTGAAATAGCCAAAAAACAGTTTTTCCTTCATTTTTTCAAAAATTTCCACCAAACGTACCCCTGATTTTCGCCCCATCTTACGGCCCGCAAAATCCCCGACACGTGGACACCACATACGTGAGGATCGGGTGTAAGAAAAGCGAAAAATTGTCCCACCCACCCGCCCTTTTTTGGCGATAATAAGTCCCACTGGGAAATTTGAGCTGTACACCTTACATGACATCGAAATTTAATATTCTCGAAAACATTTTTAAATTTTAGTTTGATTCCTCTTGACGTACAGATCGACTTTTTCTTACTCTCGAGGTGAAATAAGCTTTAGTTTAGTCAAAATTAATTATTTAGTTTTACAATTTATACAAATTCTACAAAATTTTATTCGGGGAGAGTTTTCCCGTGGACCTGCCAGATCGAGAGAATACTTTGTGTTTAAAATGGTTCTAGTAGACCTAGAATAAAAATTTTCCGATTCAGGAACCTTGCTCGAGGACTCCTTATAGTATTAGACTTGTATTGAGGGTTAGACTAGATAGAGTCAACTCTATCTAACTCTGTTTTATTTTATTTTATTTTTTATTCCGCTCTCTACATCAAATATCGACAGTCTGCAGCTCTTTTGAGCAAGACTACATTTACTAGACTAAGACTACTTTATATACATTTACTTACTAGACTAGATATAGACATCGGCCATTTACACCGAACTGATTACGTGTCTGTTTGACACATTTATATACATAATTACTATTGACAATTGACCCGGTTTTTCCCCATACTTGTTGCTAGCGTCAGCAGTAATTGAAAATATGTCGTGCTGCCCGAGAACTCCGAATCCCAACGCGACTCCAGACAACTCCCCGGGTGGGAGGGAGAAATTGCCAGAGGAGAGGCAGGCGAATAAGACCATGGTGATAGAGAAGAGGGACCCGCCAGCTGGCTCTTCAAGGTCGATTCCTCGAACACCGCCCCAAGGGGGTACGGTAGCAGCGAGAAGGTCGACGGAGCCGCAAAGACTTGAGATAAGCCCTCCAAGGAGACAACCCCGTCCCCTAGACAAGGTAGCTGAGGGTAGGAACTGCCTCACGAAAATTAAAACCTGTTTAGGGAGTTCCAGGAACACCAAAAAGGAACTTGTCACGGACATCACACGGGCAGCAGAGAGACTGTATGAGCTCTTAAAAGAAATGGACTCAGCAAACAAAAAGATGCAGAAGGAGCCGAGCAAAGCCACCAAAGTGAGTGGCCAATCAAAGGAACTGGCTGCCGAACCTGCGGAAGACAAGAAAAGAGAGGAAAGAGAAAGGAACGAAGGAGAGCTCATCCAAAAACTGCATGAGCATGCAAAGAAGCTGGAAGAGAACACCGAAAGGATGGACAAATTACAGCAGGTATTTGAACAGCACAAGGAGAGCCAAGCGGAACGCAGCTACGCGAGTGTGGCGGCGGTGACATCCAAGAGTCAGTCTTGGGTGAGGCCGGCGCTACACTCCGTAGTTGTGACCGCTCAGGACGAGACAGAGACAGGTGAGCAGGTTCTAGAAAGAATAAGAAAAGTTATTAAGGCGAAGGAAGGAGGCCTAAACGTAGAAAAGGTAAGGAAAGCTAAGGATGGAAAAATAATAATGGGTTGCAAAACAGAGAAAGATAGAAATTTAGTGAAGGATAGGCTAAAGAAAGATGGGAGAGAACTCAAGGTAGAGGATATTAAAAATAAGGATCCATTGGTGGTTTTAATGGACGTCATGAAGTATAATACTGACGATGACATCATTACGGCCATTAAAAACCAGAACAAAGACCTTATAAAGCAAGATGGGAAATTGGAAATTGCGTACAAAAGGAGAGCACGAAACCCACTTGCTCATCACGTTGTGGTGAGGGTGTCTTCGGAAACCTGGAGGAAGATGACGGACGCGGGCCATGTGCACATTGATCTCCAGCGTGTCAGGGCGGCGGATCAGTCACCACTGGTACAATGCTCACTTTGCCTTGGTTACGGCCATGGTAGGCGGTTCTGCACTGAGACGCTGGAGAAGTGCAGCCACTGCGGAGGTCCACACAAGAAGGACCAGTGCGAAGATTTCCTCACAGCAACGCCGCCATCTTGCTGTAACTGCTCCAAGGCCGGACTCGATAATAAGGAACATAATGCCTTTGACGAAGTATGTCCAGTTAGGCGAAAGTGGGAGGCCTTAGCGAGGGCATCTATAGCATATTGCTAAGGGCGTCCCAGGCGCATCAAACCAGCACGAGCCATACAAAGTAGCCCTGGTCGCAATGGAAACACTCGACGTAGTAGAGAATTGGAGTGTCGACGACTCTATGGTGGTGAGCTCGGATCACAGCACAACATTTTTCAAAAATATTCTAGAAAAAACAAAGTTCACTAATATCAAAAAGGCTAACTGGGACCAATTTCATGAGAAACGGGCTGAGTTAAAACCTTCCGGCAATTTGACAATAGAGGAAATAGACAAATTAATAAACAAAATTAAATTAGTAAATATAGTAGAATCAGTAATAGAAGAAAACATAAAAATCAGTGATCCAATACTTACCGGGGAGAAGCCAATGCTTGCAACGAAGAGAAGTATCCGATGCGCGGCGCAGAGATGGAGGCAGACGGCTGTTGATCTGGAAATAAAAGCAGAGTATCAGATAAAAAACATATTAGTTCTTCTTATATGTTGCAAACTAAGTAATGGTAGAAATAAAACTTAAGCTTAAAAATTTTTGCTATCAATATATAATGAGTATATATTTGTTTAGCAAACAGACACGTGATCGGTTGGCTAAATGGCAAGGAAATGTCAAAAACTAACTGTAATTTTGCGACTATTTAGAATTAAACAAAACAAACTGTAATTTGAATTGTGCAATTCAACCAAAGGCACCATAACAAAATAAACAAAATACAAAAATAGTAATTAGTGAATTATGAAATTGGATTAAATAGATAGATGTTAATGCATAGAGTATAACAGATAGAATACAAATTGTAATTAGATAATATTATGTAATAGGAGTAAATAGATATGATATTAAGACATATAGTGTAAAAGATATAAAACAAATTGTAAGTAGGCAATTATGTAATAGGATTAAATAGATATGATGTTAAGATATATAGTGTAATAGATATAATACATTTTTGTAATTAAGAAATAGGTTTAAATAAATACGAAGTCAAAGGCATTTTGTATAATAGATAGATCTAAAGCATAAAACTGTAATAGTTTAGCGTTACGAGCAACATATGTAATATAATATAGATAATTATAAGCAACCTGTTAATTAAGGAAACAATGTAAGA